>OY744609.1:44284185-44289185 GCA_963556255.1 Allolobophora icterica | reverse complement strand
ATTTTAAAAGTAATCGTCTAGTCACAGAAACTGTTAATCTGTCACAAAATTGATGAATTACTGTCGTCTCATACATAGGCCTATGGCATGCTGTCTCTTTCTGTCATTCAATGTTCGCTTTTTTCATGACCCTAGAAAACAGTTCAGCGCGTATAAAGTGTGCCAGACCTCAAGGACTCCGCGGAAAGGCCTGCGCTATCAAATGGAGGAGATGGGGAAATGCAGATGGAAGGGGTATAAGGACAGGGACGGAGAAGCGCAATGGAGCATTCCTAGGAAATGTTGTGAAAGGAACACAGTACTGTTACCTGCAATTCATCAAAGCGAAAAGCAATTTGTCCATTTTAATATTGACATCATGACGACCAAATTGACTTCCATTTTCGCCACAAATCTTAGAGCAGCTTGCGTCGGTTAAAACTTGGTTGTGCACAGTGGCGGCGATCTTGTTTCACAGGTGGGGGGGGACATTTTGGAACTGATCTGGTGAAAAAAGAGGTCAAAAAATTGTATGATCTGGTGAAAAAAGAGGTCAAAAAATTTTGATGACCTTTTTTGGGGTTTCCTCAAAATTTGGGGGGTCCGATGTATGGCGTGTCCCCCCCACTCTTAAAGGTGGGGGGTCTTGTCCCCCGCGACCCTCCCGGGATCGCCGCCCATGGTTGTGCAGTACAATAGATCAGAACAGAGTAAACTCAGAGGCTGTTTGTGACACATATAAAAATATTTTAGACAGCTTGAACTTGGTTGAGCTGGATGAAGATTTTACTTGGAGAAGTGATAGCCTATTACTGTAGGAAGAAGTTGGTTGTTTTGCGTAGTAAAGTGAGTGCATAGAGCACGTTAAGTAAGATTCTTAAGTAGGCTAAAGGTGTTACTAACAAAAAATGAATTAACTTTAGATTTGAATTAGTTTGCATGTGATTATAATTTGATGAAAATATATCTACATGCTGTTACAAATCGCCTGCCAGTTGTATTTTTAACGCATTTTTCGTGCAGAAAAAAAGAAGTGAAAAAGTTATTTTCCTGCGAAAAAAAATTTTTGACCTCTTTTTTGACCAGATCAGTTCAAAAGTGTCCCCACACCTGCTGGGAGTGATGCGATTACATATCGTCAGTTATACCAAAAACACATTTACTAAGTATTAAATAACATATTCAAACAGACTAGGTTTAAATCAACAAGTAAAATGTGATAACATACAAAATCAGTAATCAAAAATACCAAAGGAAGCATGTATAACAGTTTCCAATTAATGGACCTGTTGAGCAGTGGTGCCAGTGGTGTTATTAGGCTATGACCATTATTTTATTTGACTAGGCCTATAGCTGTTGGATCATCTATAGCAGAAGGTTTGGGAAACAACTTCATAACGTGCCCCTAAATCAAATGAAGTCACAGTCGGATCACATCTGAAATTACCAGAACAGAAGCTCTCCAAACACAGTGGTGATTG
Organism: Allolobophora icterica; assembly: GCA_963556255.1. Taxonomy (NCBI): domain Eukaryota; kingdom Metazoa; phylum Annelida; class Clitellata; order Crassiclitellata; family Lumbricidae; genus Allolobophora; species Allolobophora icterica. The sequence continues at coordinate 44,287,725 of OY744609.1, read as the reverse complement.
AAATACTGAAAGAGATTTTAAATTATTGACGACTATTATAGCAGACTTAAGAGATTTTTGGAACATGGAAATGAGTTTCTGCAGTGGTGGATTTATAATAGGAACAAATGAGATCGTGACTTAGGGGCGACGCATTGCAGAAGAAATTGAACATTTAATTTGATTTGTAACTGTGTGCGAGTCAAAAAACATTAACAAACTAAAGGTTAAAACTGTGGAACATTAATATTGGAGGCGGTAAACTAAACTTGGTTAGAAGCGGCAGATTATTAAATCCGCCCGAGTTTCGGTCTTCAAAACTCTCGATGACCATTGTGGACATGAATGTTTTGCCATGCAGTATCTGGAACATATTAAATTTCTCCCTTCCTCTCATTTCTCGTTCTATGGATCCAGAACATGATCTTAGTAAGATCTTATCTTGACGAAACCGTAAACCTTTAGAGGCCCTACACGACTCTACTTCACGAAGTCCAGCATATTTCAAATGCTGCACATTTGACACTGTGTAAATGAGATAAACTTTCATCTAGAGCCTCTGTTAAAACTGTCTCGTGCACATTCGCCGTATAGTAAGAAATGTGAGTGGAAATGGAGTGTGATAAGTTTTCACTAATTTCACTCTGACCTCCATAACCTCTATCATCTCACTGACCTCCGTCACTTTGGTGACCTCTTTCCAACATCATGAACAAGGGCAACGAACTGTGCTGTAGAAACATGTCTCTCATCAATATGCACGCCAACAGAGAGGCAGGAAGAAGGGATGGATGGATGGGTGAATGGCGGGAGGCTGCGTGCTGGCAGTCTTGGCGTCATGAAGACAGCCAGAGAGGGTGAGGTATAGATAGGGACAGTGACGTTATGATAGGACAGAGAGGAGGAAGAGACGGATGGATGGAGGGATGACTGAAACGGAGACATGGGGTAGACAGATCCGGAATCAGCTTCCCGTAATTACTGTCCTTGTAATTAGAGTTCTCGTCTCTTCTTCAGCCGCGATCCATCCATCCATCCATCCATCCATCCATCCATCCATCGGGGGCTCATTTTGGGCGTTCATCAATTTATCCGCTCTCAATTGGAGCAGTTTCTGCAGTCGATTAGATGCAGCAGATAGGACTACCCCAATATTAGATCAACCGGTCTGACTCACTCCTCACAACAGCTGTCTATCTCTACATCGATCGCCAGATGTCGTGGCGCCACTCAGATCAATAACCACCCCCCCCCGACGAATCTGTGCGCCGTTGGCAAATTTGCTATACGTCAACCGAAAGTCAAAATAATTAATTAATTCATTTCGTTCGTTCGTTCATTCATTCATTCATTATTTATTTATTACATCGATTTTGGTACTTATCAGCTAAAAATTGTTAGTTGTCATATTTTTAAATGGTTTCGCCTCAGACTGACACTGTCTACACTTCAAAAATTCTAGCAAAACTAATTAGTCGTAGCAATCATCTTTTAAGCCATCCGTAAAACTCCACGGTTCAAGGCTCAACATTGGTTCGATCATAAACTGTCATCCATGCGATAAAGTCTTGTATATTTAGAAATGTTCTAATCTATGATCAAGACGATTCGCCTTAAAATGTAGTGGAAAATTTACCCTTACTACACTCTAGCAATTTTATCTTTTCTGTAGCAAGGAATTCCCAACTTAACCTCGTTCATTCGGTAGGTTCTGTGCAGTCTCATTTACTTATTTCATCTGGACTTAATGGACGAAATTGCTTGCAAACTAGGACGAGTGATGCTGCTGTCTCCAGAAGCGTCGTATACACATTCTACTGATTACTTAGTCATTACCTTGTTTACTTACTTATTGACGTATTTGGTCCATTCATTTATCCTTAAATTGACGAACACGTGCATGCATGCAGCCATCTATCCATTCATCTATCCATCCATCCACTCATCCATTCATTTACCCATCTAGCCATCCATTCGATGTCATCTGTCCTGAACTGTGGGCTTTCCCAAGGTTCTGTGTTGGGTCCGATTCTGTTAACACTCCACTCCACTCCACTTCAATCAATTCACTGCTCACTGACAGTTCTATACACTGCCATTTATATGTCGTCGTTATCCAGCTGTTTCTTTTCATTCGATAGCTCCTCGTCTTATTCAGCTCTCCAACTACTTGCTTCTTTTTCCGGTGATGTTCAGTCTTTGATGGCCAGTAAATCTAGACGATTTTCTATAGCGACCGTATGGCCTCGACCCCCCCCATGTTTCAATGAATTGATCGGGTGAAATCCTTCACCACCACTGCCCGTTTAAATGGGTGCCACACCAGTCAAGATCTCCGTGTACGGACGGTGCTAGCCCGAGATTCATATCTCTGAAATGAGTCACCAAGGTATGCGAATCGGCATCCTGAAGCAGAGAGATACATGGGACGTATGCACTGACCAATGTATAGTTAACCGGGTCAGCAACAACCTCCTGAATCCTTCTAAGAGTGAATTCCTCCTCATAGGCAGAAGTCAGGAGCTACACAATTTATGGCATGAAATCTATTCAGTGGATTGAGGGTTGATCGTTCCCAATGTATGAGCAATTTGGGATACATAACTTTAGACTCCATCATTTCCTTCTCTGACCATGTTAAACCAATTCATCTCACATTTAGGGTATTCGTAGAATCATATATTACACGCCTCAAAGTGTCTTAGTCTCACTCGTGACTGCTTTGATTTCCTGACTGCTGCAACTCACTCCTATTTAACTATTGCTAAAAGAGGTCTGTAGGGTTTAAAAATTATCTGGCAAGAGCCACAACTTAAAAATTCCAAGGATCAGCATATTACACTAGTATTCCACTCATAACACTGGCTGCCCATAGAACAAAAGATTTGAAAGAAATGATTCAATTTAAAATTTGTCTTCTAGTCCTGTCTCTGCTCCTTGTTCACCCCTCGAGCCATCAGATATTGCATCCGATCAAAGGATACCTGACTCTTGCTCAGCCTTGCACTAATACAGTGTTGGACTCTCGGACGTTCTCCATCTATAGCCGGTTTGAAGCCTTGGTATTCACTGTCCATCGATCCATCATCATTGATCTATCCATCTACCCATCCATCCATCCATCCATCCATCCATCCATCTATCCATCATTGATCCATCCACCCATCCATCATTTACCTATCCATCAACCCACTCATCCATCGATCCATCATCATTGATCCATCCATTCACCCATACATTTCACCTGAACGTCACCATCCTTCTGCCTGTCGGAAACGGATATTATAGAAACTCCAGTAAAATAACAGCTGATCTATTACCTACCTTTATCTGCTCCGTGGTCCTCAGAGTCCTGATTGTCGTAGGCTTATAGATATATCGGCTGAGGCGCAGTCAGGAATCCGACAACTGGACAACATTAGCAACGGTTGCATAGTGACAGCATCCGTATGTGCCTACCTGAATCGAAGCACATACTGACCATCAATACAGGTGTCGTCGTGGTCGAACAACAGATCCATGCTGTCTCAAATGCCAATCTATATCCATTTACAACACCAG